>ONZH01025411.1:0-13002 GCA_900303285.1 Rhinella marina | reverse complement strand
TACTTGCTCCGAAGTTTGTATGACATCTAAATCTTCATGTAGTCTGGTAACCCAACCTCCTATCAAAATGCAGAAAATCTTCTATAGACATAAAGTGCTGTATCCCCTCCAGATCTCTGTGTTCATGGCCCATATGACTGCCATAAAACAATTCTCTTAATACTTTTCAAATGCTGTTAAATACTTCTTCAAACAAATCAAACTCTACCATCATGTTCAGAAAATAAAACAAAAAAATCGGAAAATCAGAACAGATCAGAAAACCTCATCTATTATCTAGTTTTCACTGACAGATGAAATCTTTGGTGACACAGTTACTTCAGGCATTTCATTTGATTTAACCACATAATATTATACTATTTGATGATTTTGTTTGCAGACCGCTATAACCACACTTGTCTGAATACCACATTAATAACATTTTTAAAACAATCCAATCTTATTGTTTTCACTTGACAATATTTCACCTTACAGGCATATGCAGTTTGTTGAAATTAAATAAACCAATTTCATTTTTTTTTTCTTTTTCTCCAACTCTAGTGACAGATCACGCGATCCGTGTTTAGGGAGGAACAAAAGAGGCTGTCCTTGTATAATATATGCTTCTCTTTTAAGTCTCAAGTTCTACGTCACTGTCGCCACACCCTCTGTCGTCTGGCAAAATGTAACTTCTCCTTTTTGATCAGTTCTAACCAGATGTCTTAACATAAAACATATTAAGATTCAAAACAAGATACGGGCCCATCACACACTTCACAAACACAAACAAATACAGTAAGCACTGGAGCTCCAATAAAAAACTCAGAAAAATATATGCATGACTCTATAAAAATGGTTTCAGCACAGAATCAATGAAAATGATATTTTGTGCAGATCTGCCGCATGTTGGGGGGGTTTCTTGGTCTTTTTCTCTTCACTCCTGAAAAACAGATTAGTCACAATCCCCACCAAATTAAACATTTGGGAAAAACGACAGGCTTTCTTCATGTCCACTAAGTTGGGCTGTAAAATAAAACTCACAAAACCTTTAGTTTGCAAAAATGTAAAATAGTGTGTGCACAATACCAAATGTAACAATGAGCTCATCTTTTACCACATGAATTTTCTTTAACTCAATTTAAATTTTTTTTTCTTCTTGGATATCGTTACCAACATGCTGCATGTATCAAAAACTTTAATGTTTAACTTTAAGTAGTTATTTTCTACTTCACAAAAGAAACAGACAACTCATATTCCATTCTTCCTCTTTTCCGACATACACAATATAATATATATAATCAAAAGTCTTTAAACATCACTTTATCACTTTTTTTTTCTCTTTAAAGATGTTTCTAGTAAAGACCAATCACTGAATGCACTGATAAATCACCAATGGCAGGAGTATACACTAACACATGTACTTTTGAACACCGGGCTAAATACTGCATTACAGCATACAGTTCAAGACCACACCTGCCAAAACAATATCTGAAATGGGAACTACTGCTATTCTACCTTAACAAATAATGCAAAGATACTTTCCTTTTATAATCTGATTCTTCTCGGTCCCTCATCCTCTTCTACAGAGACCAAGCAACATTAAAATACAATCTTTTAGTACATTTATGACTATTGGGGACCCCACGAGAGACGGAAGATAATACCGTTTAAGTCTCATTAAAGCAGCAGCCTATGCCTTCTAAAAAGTATGTTCTCTTCCCAATCCTTTCTCCACCATTCTCTTTATGCAATCTTTGAACCACTGCTCCCTAGCCTCTTTCACCTTCTCACCTGCTCTTACCATCTTCACCTGCCTAACCTTCGCACTGCTTCCATTCTTTTGGAACTCTTTCCATCTTTTAGCATGCCTGCTCTCTTGAATATTCTGCTTATATCTCTCAATGCCCCTCTTCCTCTTCTGTCTCTCTATGATATCCACTGCCGTCACCTCCCTCCCGGAGGAGCGCCCATCCTTTCAGAGCTTTTGACTGTCTGATACCCATTGGAGAAGAGTGGATCCGTCCCTTCTCCCACCACACGCAAATACCCTGATTCGCCTCACCACCTTCTCACACACAGTTCCGCAGGTTCACCGGTCTGCTCACACACAGTTCCACAGAGATTGGGTTTTCTAGGTGTTGGGTATCTGTGGACATCACAGAGAGGTGGGCACTATACTGCTCTCACTTACTGACTATATGCAGACACTTTGTTACTCAAATCTCTATGACTTCCTCTTTTTTCTATAGTTCCTTATTCCTATCACGGCAACATCTCACACAGCGGCATCTCTTTCACACATTTCTCATTTACCACACAAATAATCAATACAATATCACTCTAAACCTAGGTTCCAGACATTCCATTCATTCAACCACAGACAAGGAGGATTGTTCTTTAAAATCTCAAAGATTCCGAAAGGGACAATACTTGAACAGTGGTCATAACAAGTGGGAAGGCACAGTAAGAACAAAGTATCTTACCTGTGTATTTAAAGGTGCGGTTCCCAGTTGCCATAATGACCAAAGCTCTTCCACGGATATCTTGGATATCTGATGGATTTTCCGTCTCGAAGGACCATTAAACTGTTGCTACAATTTAGGACAAGTCCCAAATTAGGAGCCTTCACTCTGTTGTCTGTGGTGTTCAAATTATGTTAAGTTTTCCCCTTTGTGGTAGGGGGTGAGGGGAAGTGGCCGGCCTAAAAATCACACATCCAGTCTCATTGCTGGTCATGTCATTTCTCTCTTGGTTACACCCAGAGAGCCAATTTTATTAGATTTACATGATGGTTAAATCACACCCCCAGTAGCCATCAATGTTAATATATCCAATCATAATCATACAAGTATACATCTAACAATGAATCAAATCAAAACAATGATGATGATGGAGGCTGCTAATGATGACACATACACATTACTTCATCTATCTGGGAAATTCCATATGCATATATCAAATTCTGCAAGTTCCTCTTTTCCTATAGACATATCTGGTGATCATGACTCATATTTATTTTTAAACATAAAGTAGCATCTAATGGAGATTAATACAGAAGATGAAGACTATTTGATAATGAAATACAACTTAGCACAATTTTGTTCATCAACTTAATTTCTTTCACACTGCAAAGGCAGAATAGAGTTCCCCCAACATCGCTTCATATGCAACGTTTCCACCTGTTCGAACTCCACCCTACACAAGTTAGACCAACTGTATGAGCAAAGAAAGACCATGAATGATTTCTTGAAGATGAGTACTCTCCTGTGTAACTTCGATGTTAGCAGGTGGCAGCTCATGCGTGACATTTGCCATTTGCTCAGACCCTTTGAGGAGACCACTTTATTTGTCAGTCGCCAGAACTATGGGATGAATTATGTCATTCCACTCCTTCACATCCTTGAGCAGTCCTGTGGGGGCTGAACTGGCAGAGGAAGAGGACATTCACGCACAAGCAATGTATACAGAAATGTGTGGTTTGTCTGCACAAATGACAGGGGCAGGAGTAGCTGGAGGGTGATGAGGAAGACTAGGGAGATAACCCTGACACACCATGGCAATATGCAGTGGGGATGGTGGCAAGGAGTCCCTATGAGTCCCGTGCGCAAATGGTCAGATGCATGCTGAGTTGCTCGAGTAGTAACAACTCGGAATAGGGATGACAACTGGCTCTCTACCATGTTAAACACTTGCTACCAGTCCAAAATTGTGGCTTTTCTTCCACCTGCTGAGAGGGAGGATAAACTCAAGTAATATTGCCCATCCTCATGAAGGTCTGACCAGAGGGCCCTATGGTCTCACGCTCCACTGCCATGACTGCTGGAGGGGGGAGAGGAGAAGCACCAGCGGCAACTTAAGTCTGGAGTCTCTAATGAGCACTATTATTTACCCGACTATTGAAGAAACCACCAATCACCAGCAGCAAAAGCAGAACCTGAACCAGCAGATGGTGGCATACTTGGACTGCACCATGCCATACCAGATCCAAAATCCCCTGGACTACTGGGAAGCCAAACTTGATTTGTAGCCTCAACACACCAGTGCTTGATGCATCGGACTAGGTCATTCTGGGTGCCACACCAAAACGTTTTTTTTGGTCATCTGCTTCAGCCACTATTCTGATGCTTCCACCCGCCTGATGCCACAGACCTTCTGCCATCTTGTCTTATTGCCACCCACCATCTGTTACTACTACTGCTGTTGCCCCCCAACTCCCCACTCTGTGACTGGGCCACTGTGCTGACTCCTCATGTGGTTGTCATCTTTCCCATACTGTAACTGGGCCACTCTGTTGAATTCTCATGCGGTTGCCACCCTCTCCACTCTTTGATGGGGCCACTAGTGTCCCTGTTTGGCCTTGATGACATTACCATTTATTTTACCCTTCTGATCTGTCAGAAGGACGGAAACAGTAAAAATACACAACAGATCCAGTCTTTGGAGCAGCCGTAAGACCTGTATCACATGGTTCCTATTTTGCATTAGGATATGCTCATGATTTTGAAGCCAAAAGCAGGAGTGGGTACAAAACTTCTGCCTACTCCGCTAAACTAAGAGCTGACATGCAGTTCTCTTACCTTAGCAGAGCAGGCAGAAGCCCGCACCACTCAGCTAATCCTGGCATAATACATGGGTACAGGGCACCCAGGTGCTATGCCAGGACTTAGTAATCCTCTGGAGGACACCTGCTGGGCTGAAGCTTCTGCAGAACAGCTGAATGGCAGTACAAGGTGTCAGACCCCACCAAACAGCAATCGATGTTATTAATGTTTTTTCCTCTTTTTGTTTCATTTGGGGGAGAAAGTTATTTCATTTTGAACTCGAGCTCCTTATTATTTAAATACATAAAATAACACCAAATTAAATGGTTAAAATTGGTTCTCTGTTTTGGTCATTTTTTTGTCTAATGTGAAAGAAGTGACTATTTCAATGGCAGGTGTGCACAGTTTTTTCCTATTTTATTATATAATTTGCTTTATTATATAATTATATAATTTGATACTTTTAAAATACCAGAGGTATTGTCATTACTTGTAGAAGTATTGTCAGGTGTAAGACATCCAATTAAATACCCAAATAAAACTGTAACTGCTCCCATGGAGCTCATGGAACAGCCGGAGTATTATAGACCCTCCAAATAAAACATATCATGTCCGTATCACCGTACAATAATAGGAATGGGAATAGTCCTAGGAAATAAAATGATCAGAAATGTAACATATAACATATATTTATTGGATATCATGTCGTCTTCAGTTATAAAACTAAACAATCCAGAGCTGGTGGGACATACAATAAAAATAATCCAGGATTCACCCGCTGGTAACTTCATGTCAGATGAGTGAACCACATGACTTCTACAAATACAGGGGGCGGGGACCCCACTTGTTGGATTTATCTACAGGTACATCTTGGTCAGGGTGTACAGATTAAGATGATATTCCTTTAGGAGGGCGAGTAATGGCTTCTATGTAATGAGGCAATCCTAGCCTGGGTCACTTGTTGGGAGAACTTGTACATTACTGATGAAATGTCCCCAGTAAGACCAGAGCTGACGGTTTCCTGACAAGCCCATATTTCATGTAATGCCCATTTCTTTTTAATGTTACAAACACTTATAGGGGTAGAACAGACCGGGGCTGGAATAGGGAGATCGTTATCTTTTATATCAGGCCCTGGTTTTGTGCTTCACCAGTAGAGCGAATGTGCTTGTTACGAGCTCCCCTGCGAACAAATGCCCGCAGGCATTGCGGATCTGCATGTAAGTCAATGGGGACGGATGAGTGTCATACCAAATGGATCCGTCCCCATTGACTTACACGCAGCTGAGGACGGATCCGAGGGGAGCCGAGCGCTACAGTGCTCGTAACGAGCACGTTCGCTCATCTCTATTCACCAGGTATGGATGAAAGATGTGTCACACAGACAGGCCGACTATTATCAGTGGTAGCCCCGCTCTCTATTACTACCCCTGTGCTGTCCTCATGCTCAGTGGATAGCCTGCAGACATCCTGTTATTCCACTTGACTGCAAGTAACTGAATTTTAAGCCCCTTTTTCCACATGTCTGGACACCAGCTCTTGTGGGAATCCAGCTCTATTTTTTGGACTTTCCCATAGGCCCCTGTATTTGCAGTTTTACAGGAATAGAAAGTCCCCATATGGATCATAGGCTGGGTGGTGCCCCTGAGAAACTTTAGGTGATTTTTAATTTTCTCTCACCAATAATTGTTTGTGGAGGAGACAGATCTAAAAGAAAACTTACTTTCGCTTTTAACTGTATCTGTCCATTAACCATATATGTTTAGGTAGCTCTCACAGTGGTCCCAATCACCTCTCCAAGCCGTTAGCTACCTCTGGTAGCTGAAAGCAAGGTGCTGTTTTATCACCCTGTAAAAAAGATGGCGGTCACTAATGGGCTAAGCATAAAGATGGTTTCTCTTCTGTGTGAGTTTTTTGATGTATAACAAGAGCTGATTTTTTTTCAAAACCTTCACCACAAGTTGAACATGAAAATGGCTTCTCTCCAGTGTGAACTCTCTGATGAGCAACAAGATCTGAATTCCGTTGAAAACATTTACCACATTCTGAACATGAATATGGCTTCTCTCCTGTGTGAATTCTCTGATGAACAACAAGATATGAATTCTTGTGAAAACATTTACCACATTCTGAACATGAGAATGGCTTCTCTCCAGTGTGAACTCTCTGATGAATAACAAGATCTGAATTTCGGGGATAACATTTCCCACATTCTGAACATGAATATGGCTTGTCTCCTGTGTGAATTCTCAGATGTACAACGAGAGCTGACTTTTGATTAAAGCTTTTACCACATTCTGAACATGAATACGGCTTCTCCTCTGTATGAATTCTCTGATGTATAATAAGAGTTGATTTGACTTTAAAACATCTCCCACATTCTGAACATGAAAATGGCTTCTTTTCTGTGTGACTTCTCTGATGATTAACAAGATTTGATTTCTTGTGGAAACACTTCCCACATTCTGAACATGAAAATGGTTTCTCCCCTGTGTGAATTCTATGATGAGTAACAAGATATGAATTCTGGTAAAAACATTTCCCACATTCTGAACATGAAAATGGCTTCTCCCTTGTGTGAGTTCTCTGATGATTAACAAGATTTTTTTTTTGGTGAAAACATTTCCCACATTCTGAACATGAAAATGGCTTCTCCCCTGTGTGCATTCTCTGATGATAAACAAGATCTGAATTCTGGTAAAAACATTTCCCACATTCTGAACATGAAAATGGCTTCTCCCCTGTGTGAGTTCTCTGATGTTTAACAAGATATGAATTACGGTGAAAACATTTCCCACATTCTGAACATGAATATGGCTTCTCAACTCTGTGAGTCGTCTGATGAGCACGAAGAGATGAATTAGAATGAAAAGATTTCCCACATTCTGAACATGAAAATGGCTTCTCTCCAGTGTGAAGTCTCTGATGAATAACAAGATCTGAATTCTTGTGAAAACATTTACCACATTCTGAACATGAAAATGGCTTTTCTCTTGAGTGAATTCTCTGATGTGCAAGAAGAGATAAATTAGAGTGAAAACATTTACCACATTCTGAACATGAAAATAGCTTCTCTCTTGTGTGAATTCTCTGATGTGCAACAAGATGTGATTTTTGATTAAAGTCTTTACCACAAGTTGAACATGAAAATGACTTCTCTCCTGTGTGAATTCTCTGATGTGTAACAAGATGTGATTTTTGATTAAAGTCTTTACCACAAGTTGAACATGAAAATGGCTTCTCTCCTGTGTGAATTCTCCGATGTGTATCCAGAGATGATTTGTCGTGAAAAGATTTCCTACATTCTGGACATGAAAATGGATACTTCCCTGTGTGACTTCTTTGATGTCTAACAAGATTTGATCTATTGGAAAAACATTTTCCACACTCTATACAAGAAAATGACTTCTCTCTTATGTGAGCTGTTTGATGTTTAACACCTCTTCTTGATTTGACCTGTTTAAAATGATCAAATGATGCATTGTTGCTGAGATTGGATGAAGATATATCGTGGATGTTGGCATGTTCTTCATATATATCTTGTGTGATACCACAGTCATCTAGGTTAAAATGTGAAGATATCAGATGTTCCTCTACGTTCCTGGTACAGTCATCTGCCAAGAATAAAACACATTTTATTACTGATACATAATATACCATAAAATACTGTAGACATTTTATAACATTTCCATATAAAAAAATCCACTGAAAGTACAAGGCATGGCGCAAAATTCAAGTTTCAATCTGAGGTTTTGAGCAAAAGCGACTTCGGATGTAGCTTCCAAAGCTTGCTTTGTTCATCACTAATTTTAACCCTTAAAAAGCCATTTTTCACTAGTGTACCTGTTTTAAACGACCGTTACATGGGTGCACTCCTGTCTAACGGCCATTAAAAAAGGTCCCATTGATTTAACTGGGGTCTATCTGGCTGTGAAAACAGCCACAAGTAGGACATGTCATTTTTTTTATCAACCAGTATGCACTGGCGTTTAAAAAATTCAATTCATTCTAAAAATGCCCTGTGTGATCGCCGTTATTCACTGTTGTATGACTGTAGCCTTAGCCTGCAACTGTTCCCGATTACACAAACTACATATAGCGCCAAAGAATAATCCTGTGACCCAAACATCACTGCAGCTAGGACCCCTTGAACACAGAGGTCTCTCCAAATCTCAGTCCCGTCACTCTCTTTTTTCATGGATTTGAATTAAGTACTTGCGATTCATATATACACCTTAGTGTTGAGTGAATCGAGGAATCTGAAGTGGAATTTCATCCAAAGTTTCAGAAAAATGTAATTACAACGAGTTCTGAACTTCTTCGCGCTCAGTGGTCACAAATAGTTTTTTTCCTTAAAATGATGCCTACACGTTTTACAAAGTGAAAGTAAGAAGCCCGGGAAAACGAGATCACCCATAATGCCGTGCAGCCAGACAATTCGTAGATAGTCATCCCCCGTGATGTCACAGCCCTATAAAAGACCCATGCTGCACGGTCTCCATCACTGCCCTGTGAGCTGAGCATAAGGATAGACGGGAGAAGTGGTCAGTACTGATGCCTTGCAGCGCTGGGGTCCTAGGTTCAAATCCGACATCATCCTCATCATCATCTCCATAGAGTTTGCGTGGGTTTCCACTGGGTTTTCCGGTCTCCTCCCACATTCCTTCTAATGTCTGTAAAGCGCTGCAGAAGATAACAGCTCTATATAAGTGCGGAAAATAAATGAACAAAGTGCAAATCCACTAGGGACAGTGTAGTGTTACTACTAACAGTTAAAGAATATGGGAGAGTGCAGGGAAATCATATGGAGGGGTTTTTTGAGACTTCAGGGAGACTGTCGGGACAGTGCAGGAGGGTGTAATCCTCTCGGCATCTTGTTCCACTGCTGGGCCATTCATACTTAATCTGTTCTGTTATACAAAGACATTCTGTGCTTCAGAGTATATTTGCCACATTTATTTAGTTCACCTGCTGCAGCATTAATACTTAATCTGTTTATATATATTTATTGTGCGTCAGACTCAGTATTAAAGAAAGCTCTAATATATAACCTGCTGCGCCATAGACATAGATCTACTGTGCATCAGACTTCGTCTCAATTGGCGGTCTAATATATCACCGTGTTTATCTAATTTACCTGTTATGCCATTCATACTCAATCTGTTATAATATACTAAGACTTTACTGTGCATCAGACTCGTTCTCAACAGGCAGGGCCTCGGATGCTCAGTAAGTTAGCTCCGATGGGTACCACTAGCTAGCTGCACAAAGCACTCCTGAACACACAGATTCACTCTGTGCCATAGTCCACAGAGCCTTTGAGTGCTTACCTGCACAAAATGGCTACATCAGAAGGAAAGCGCCATGTTGGCTCCCTGCAGGAATCAAGATGGTGCCAGCAGCAGGTGCTGAAAGAGATGCCGGGCACAATCTTCACCGACTTCCTCAGTAGACAGTTTCACGGCAAGTAAGTCACAGTTGCCCTTTATTAAAGATTTAGCAGCACATGTACTGAGAGATCCATTAGAATGTATACAGGGATCACAGACACAAGCGCCCCCTAGGAAGTAGCAGAGTCATCCTTCTTACTTTTTTCCTTTCTGTTAGTTTCTTTTGTTAATTTTGATGTCCTTTATTAAAGGCTCATGCGTGTTTTTGATCTGTGCCAGCTACATGCACAAATGAAACACCTTCCTCTGGTGGATACCTCTCTACAAATGGTGAGGCCAGAACAATTAGAGATTGGATGGCTGACAGTGGCTCCAGTTCCTTCACATTGTGGAGAATGACAAGCTGCAAGGTTATCATAATAGAGAAAGTAGCAGGAGTGGCTAAGATCTGCAGATGATGAAATTGTCAAGCACCTAGTTCCAGTCTGTGGCATGTGGGAGGGACAGAAAAGCAAGGTTGAAAGCAAAGTTTTTTTAGCCACATAAAACCTCAACAATTGGAACTTCCACTCTGAAGAATGTCTGCGAGCTACGACAACCGATCTAGAGACAATGGGCCCAAGGGCATGGAGCCTGATGGCATCATTGAGAGCAACTGGAATGAGGTGGTGGACAGCTTTGACGATATGAATCTCTCCGAATCCCTCCTGAGAGGAATCTACGCCTATGGTTTTGAGAAACCGTCTGCAATTCAGCAGCGAGCTATTCTACCTTGTATCAAGGGTTATGATGTGATCGCTCAGGCTCAGTCTGGCACTGGGAAAACGGCAACTTTTGCCATTTCCATCCTCCAGCAGAGCCAGACCAGAGAGCTTGCACAGCAGATCCAAAAAGTGGTGATGGCTCTTGGAGACTACATGGGTGCCTCTTGCCATGCCTGCATCGGAGGCACCAATGTGCGGGCGGAGGTCCAGAAGCTGCAGTCTGAAGCCCCGCACATCATCGTGGGCACTCCCGGCAGAGTCTTTGACATGCTGAACAGGCGTTACCTCTCCCCAAAATACATCAAGATGTTTGCCCTGGATGAAGCCGATGAGATGTTGAGCCGAGGGTTCAAGGATCAGATCTACGACATCTTCCAGAAGCTAAGCAGCAACGCGCATGTGGTGCTGCTCTCGGCCACCATGCCTTCAGACGTGCTCGAAGTTACCAAGAAGTTCATGAGGGACCCGATCCGCATCCTGGTAAAGAAGGAGGAGTTGACACTGGAGGGTATCTGGCAGTTCTACATCAACGTGGAGCGGGAGTAGAGGCTGGACACACTATGTGACTTGTACGAGACCCTAACCATTACACAGGCCGTCATCTTCATCAACACCCGCCGGAAGGTGGACTGGCTGACGGAGAAGATGCACGCCCGAGACTTCACTGTGTCTGCGCTGCACGGTGACATGGACCAAAAAGAGCGAGATGTGATCATGAGGGAATTCAGGTATGGCTCCAGTCGTGTCCTGATCACGACTGATCTCCTGGCCCAGGGTATTGATGTGCAGCAGGTGTCCCTGGTCATTAACTATGACTTGCCAACCAACAGAGAGAACTACATTTACAGGATCGGCCGCGGTGGCCGTTTCGGTAGCAAAGGAGTTGCAATCAACATGGTGATCGACGAAGACAAACGCACGTTAAAGGACATAGAGACTTTTTACAACACAACCATTGAGGAGATGCCAATGAACGTGGCAGATCTGATCTTGCCCCCAACCCCCCCAGAAGGGGAGAAAAAGGAAAAAACTGAAAAAAACTGTATAATGGAAAATACTAAAAATACCCCCTGCCCCGGATGGCAGGGACAGGGGGAGCACAGCTCCGGGCACCCCCTACCCCTGTATGCCATGATTTCTATTCAGTTTTGTTTCCAATAAATGTTATTTTGAGGTTATCGTGGCCGTAATCCTTGTACTCGTGTCTTCTTCATAAAGTGAACACTAATCCTCCCTTTCCACCAAATCAGTGGACCAAACCCCTGAAATTGGAACTCAATTTGGATATTTATTTTTTTTTACAAAAGTTTCCCCAAAAAAAAACCATAAACTGTTGACCTTTTATTTGCTCTTCTGTATAGTATTTATTAAATAAAGCCTGTTTTTTGAAAAAAAAAAAAAAAAACCTCAACAATTGGATCACATTGTTCTGTGATGGTTGCGCTGCCGTCTGTTCCTTGACCTGCCAGTTATCACCACTTGTTGCAGATTGAGAGAAACAAAACCCTCGAACTTAACTTTTTTGCTCCGGGACATCACTATGTACCTAGGCAGAGACGTCTGCACTGTTCAACATTGTGTGTCCCAGTAGTTAGAAAAACTATGACAAACTGGAACGACAGCATGAGGTGCACAGAGGCGACCCTCTGCCCGGACAGATTGATTACAAGACTGGCCCATAGAGATTTGAAATTGACGCCACATCTCAAGCTTACAATGTCTACACAAATGATGAGAAGGCAGCTTCATGACATTGAGCTACTAGTCAGACATACAACTACAGATGTTCCATTGACCTCATACCACCTCTCTCAAAGACTATCATGGAGCATAAAAAGACAGCAATGGAGGCTGCAGTGGCGGTCTATAACCTTCAGAAATGTGTCCTATATTTTTCTGAAGACCACGTAGGCAATGTCATGAAAAAGTCTTCAAAAAAGACTGGCACACCAGTCCTACTCCTGGTTTTATGGTGTGAGGTGGCATAATATACAGTGGCCAGGCCTCTCTATTGTAGGTACATTTACAGGTTGGCTTTACATGGATTTGGCCGTGGAACCAGTGGTACAGTCATTCCTCCAAAATGTCCCAGGAGACGTTTTTTAACAGGACACCACAGAGCTTCATGTCACTTCTACTACTGTCAGCAGCCTGCATGGCCTAAATGTGCTACCATGTCCTGCAGTGTCTCTGGACTTGTCTCCCATTTGATGATTTCACTCCCCAAATGCATTCAGCATGGCAGAATATTCCTCAGACAATCATTAGTAACCTCATTGGTAGGATGCCAAGGTGAGTAAGTGAATGTATTTATGTACGTGGCTCTCA
>ONZH01025410.1:0-23931 GCA_900303285.1 Rhinella marina | reverse complement strand
TGATACATCTAAACTACATAATAATCTATAATATATAATGTAACCTGTATATTGTAATGTCCTGTATCTGATACATCTATAACTAATAACAATCTATAATATATAATGTAACCTGATATACGTGTAATGTCCTGTATCTGTACTATAACTACATATAATCTATAATTTAATATATATAATGTAACCTGATATACGTGTAATGTCCTGTATGATACATCTATAACTACATAATCTATAATATATAATATATAATGTAACCTGATATAGTGTAATGTCCTGTATCTGATACATGCTATAACTACATAATAATCTTATAATATATAATGTAACTGACATACCGTGTAATGTCCTGTATCTGATACATCTATAACTACATAATAATCTATAATAATAATATTAATGTAACCTGATAAATGTAATGTTCCTGTATCTGATACATCTATAACTACATAATAATCTATAATATATAATATATAATGAACCTGAATATATTGTAATGTCCTGTATCTGATACATCTATAACATAATAATCTATAATATATAATATATAATGTAACCTGATATATGTAATGTCCTGTATCTGATACATCTAAACTACATAATAATCTATAAATATAATATATAATGTAACCTGATATATGTGTAATGTCCTGTATCTGATACATCTATAACTACATAATAATCTATAATATATAATATATAATGTAACCTGATATATGTGTAATGTCCTGTATCTGATACATTATAACTACATAATAATCTATAATATATAATATAATGTAATTGATATATAATGTCCTGTATCTATACATCTATAACTACATAATAATCTATAATATATAATATATAATGTAACCTGATATACAGTAATGTCCTGTATCTGATACATAAACTATAATAATCTATAATATAATATATATGTAACCTGATATATGTAATGTCCTGTATCTGATACATCTATACTACATATAATCTATAAATATATAAATGTAACCTGATATATGTGTAATGTCCTGTATCTGATACATCTATAACTACATAATAATCTATATATATATAATATATAATGTAACCTGATATATGTGTAATTCCTGTATCTGATACATCTATAACTACATAATAATCTATAATATATAATTATATAATGTAACCTGATATATTGTAATGTCTGTATCTGATACATCTATAAACTACATAATAATCTATAATATATAATATATAATGTAACCTGATATTACGTGTAATGTCCTGTATCTGATACATCTATAACTACATAATAATCTATAAATATAATATAATAATGTAACCTGATATATGTGTAATGTCCTGTATCTGATACATCTATAACTACATAATAATCTATAATATAATATAATAATGTAACCTGATATACGTGTAATGTCCTGTATCTGATACATCTATAAACTACATAATAATCTATAATATATATGTCTGATATACTATATTGTCCTGTATCTGTACTAAATCTAAAATATAATATATATATATATAATGTAACCTGATATATGTGTAATGTCCTGTATCTGATACATCTATAACTACATAATAATCTATAATATATAATATATACTGTACCTGCTATATGTGTAATGTCCTGTATTCTGATACATCTATAACTACATAATAATCTATAATATATAATATATAATGTAACCTGATATATGCTGTAATGTCCTGTATCTGATACATCTATAAACTACATTAATAATATCATAATATATAATATAATAATGTAACCTGATATATGTGTAATGTCCTGTATCTGATACATCTATAACTACATAATAATCTATAATATATAATATATAATGTAACCTGATATACGTGTAATGTCCTGTATCTGATACATCTATACTACATAATATCTATATATATAATATATAATGTCTGATATATGTGTAATGTCCTGTATCTGATACATCTATAAACTACATAATAATCTATAATATATAATGTAACCTGATATACGTGTAATGTCCTGTATCTGATACATCTATAACTACATAATAATATATAATATATAATGTAACCTGATATATGTGTAATGTCCTGTATCTGATACATCTATAACTACATAAAATCTATAATATATATATAATGTAACCTGATATATGAATGTCCTGTATCTGATACATCTATAACTACATAATAATCTTATAATATATAATATATAATGTAACCTGATATATGTGTAATGTCCTGTATCTGATACATCTATAACTACATAATAATCTATAATATATAATATATAATGTAACCTGATATATGTGTAATGTCCTGTATCGATATCTATAACTACATATAATCTATAATATATATATATAATGTAACTGATATATGTGTAATGTCCTGTATCTGATACATCTATAACTACATAATAATAATCTATATAATATATAATGTAACCTGATATATCGTGTAATGTCTGTATCTGATACATCTATAACTACATAATAATCTAAATATATAATATATAATGTAACCTGATATATGTGTAATGTCCTGTATCTGATACATCTATAACTACATAATAATCTAATATAATATATAATGTAACCTGATATATGTAATGTCCTGTATCTGATACATCTATAACTTCATAATATCTATAATAATAATAATATATAATGTAACCTGATAATGTCCTGTATGATACATCTATAATCTATAATCTAATAATAAACTTGTTAACCATAATGTGTAATGTCCTCTGTCCTGTATCTGATACATCTATAACTATAATAATCTATAATATATAATATATAATGTAACCTGATATATGTGTAATGTCCTGTATCATAACTACATAATAATCTAATAATAATGTAACCTGATATACGTGTAATGTCCTGTTAACCTGATAATGTGTAATGTCTAATGTTTAATCTGATACTAATCTATAACTACATAATATAAATATATAAATATATATAATGTAACCTGATATATGGTTAATGTCCTGTAATGTCCTGTATCTGACATAATAATCCATCTGTAACCTATAATGTCCTGTATCTGATACATCTAAACTACATAATAAATCTATAATATAACTCTATATATGTGTAAATCAAATGTACTATAATAAGGTGGTAATGTCCTGTATAACCTGACCGTGTAATGTCCTGTAAACATATAATCTATTAAATATAATATAATGTAACCTTATATAACTGTCCTGTTCTGATAGAAAGACATAAATATATATATACTAGCAGAAAAGCCTTCGCCTGGGTATATTTCATCTATTTCATTTAATGTTCTGTGTCTTTGCAGAGAGAAAGTCAATGCAGCTGACAGGAGGTGATTTTACCTTCATTTTTTCAATCCCCTATTGGCTGCGGAGTGGGAGGGGGTGTGGTTTAATGGACACGGGGGAGGGGGGGGTTAAGTCCTCTTTTGATGGTGGCCAGAATTATAGGTCGATGCCATGGTAATTTATGAGGACACGCCATGGGTAACAGTGGAAGAAAACATTGCTTTGCACGGGTAATTTAATCTATTTCATTTAATGTTTCTGTATGTTGTTTGCAGAAAGAAATCAACTTCCCTCCCGCCCCTGCAGCTGACAGAAGTTGATTTTTACCTTCATTTTTTCAATCCCCGTTGGCTGCGGAGTGGGAGGGGGCGTGGCCTGACAGTCGGAGCGTGGTTTCCCGAGATCTGGGGTCAGAGTGTCATGAATTACAGGTCGATGACATGGTAATTTATGGGGACCCGCAATGGGTAGCAAGTGGAAAAAAACATCTTTTATTAGTACTGAATGGTTCGTAGTGTAAAAATTAGTCAATTTCATCTACGATTTTTGTGTGTCGTTGCAGAGAGAAATTCACCTCCCACCCTGCAGCTGATTTTTTCCAATCCCCGTTGCTGCGGAGTGGGAGAGGGCGTGGCCTGGCAGAGTGGGGGTGTGGATTATCAAGATGCTTCGAACGGGTTGTAGTCTGAAATTAGTCTATTTCATCTAAAATTTTGTGCGTCATTGCAGAGAGAAATTCACCCTCCCACCCCTGCAGCTAACAGAAGTTTATTTTTTCCCTTCATTCTTTCAATCCCTGTTGGCTGCGGAGTGGGAGGGGGCGTGACCTGACAGAGTTGGGGTGTGGCTTAGCAAAGCGCTTCGTATAGGTGATTTAATCTATTTCATTTAATGTTTCTGTGTGTCGTTGCAGAATGGCTGCAGAGTGGGAGGGGGCGTGGTCTGACAGAGTTGGGGGCGTGCTTAGCAAGACGCCTTCGAACGGGTTGTAGTCTATAATTAGTCTATTTCATCTAAAATTTTGTGTGTCGTTGCAGAGAGAAATTCACCCTCCCACCCCTGCAGCAAACAGAAGTTTATTTTTTACCTTCATTTTTTAAATTCCCATTGGCTGCGGAGTGGGAGGGGGCGTGACCTTACAGAGTCGGGGCGTGGATTAGCAAGACGCTTCGCATGGGTGGATTTAATCTATTTCATTTAATGTTTGTGTGTGTTGTTGCAGAAAGAAAGTCAACTCCCACCCATCCCTGCAGATGACAGAAGTTTGATTTTTACCTTTATTTTTTCAATCCCCTTTGGCTGCGGAGTGAAAGGGGGTGTGGCCTGAGAGTTGGGGGTGTGGCTTAGTGAGACCTGGGGTGGGGGTTTCAAGTACTTCTTTTAGGGTGGCCTGAATTAAAGGTCAATACCATGCTTATTTATAAGCCCACGCAATAGGCAGCAGTGGAGGAAAACATCTTTTATTACTACTGAACTGTAGTAATAGAAAAAAACATCAGTTATATTTATGGTAACCGGAAAACCTTTAACAGTGTCAGTAAATAGAAATGGATGAGATCCTCAGCTGCTGATAATTACCTGGTTGTTATGGAAACCTGCCCTCCCTGTGTGGCTTTGCAGAGAATGGCAGTTGGAGTTTAAAACCAAAGTTCCCAGTTGTAATGTTGGCTAATGGAGATCATATTTTGGGAATATCTCGGGAACGGTACGTCCTAGAGAGATGAGACCTGGTCTAAAACCTTCCCGGACACCTGATGTACCTGTGTGCCAAATTTGGTGAAAATCGGTCCAGTAGTTTGGTCGCGCATAGAAGACAGACAGACAGAAAGACAGAAACTCATTTTTATATTATTAAGAGATATAATGTAACCTGATATACGTGTAATGTCCTGTATCTGATACATCTATAACTACATAATAATCTATAATATATAATATATAATGTAACCTGATATACGTGTAATGTCCTGTATCTGATACATCTAAACTACATAATAATCTATATATATAATATATAATGTAACCTGATATACGTGTAATGTCCTGTATCTGATACATCTATAACTACATAATAATCTATAATATATAATATATAATGTAACCTGATATACGTGTAATGTCCTGTATCTGATACATCTATAACTACATAATAATAATCTATATATAATATATAATGTAACCTGATATATGTGTAATGTCCTGTATCTGATACATCTATAAACTACATAATAATCTATAATATATAATATATAATGTAACCTGATATACGTGTAATGTCCTGTATCTGATACATCTATAACTACATAATAATCTATAATATAATATATAATGTAACCTGATATATGTGTAATGTCCTGTATCTGATACATCTATAAACTACATAATAATCTAATAATATATAATATATAATGTAACCTGATATATGTGTAATGTCCTGTATCTGATACATCTATAACTACATAATAATCTATAATATATAATATATGTAACCTGATATATGTGTAATGTCCTGTATCTGATACATCTATAACTACATAATAATCTATAATATATATATAAATGTAACCTGATATATGTGTAATGTCCTGTATCTGATACATCTATAACTACATAATAATCTATAATATATAATATATAATGTAACCTGATATATGTGTAATGTCCTGTATCTGATACATCTATAACTACATAATAATCTATAATATATAATATATAATGTAACCTGATATATGTGTAATGTCCTGTATCTGATACATCTATAACTACATAATAATCTATAATATATAATATAATTAACCTGATATATGTGTAATGTCCTGTATCTGATACATCTATAAACTACATAATCAATCTATAATATATAATATATAATGTAACCTGATATATGTGTAATGTCCTGCTATCTGATACATCTATAACTTACATAATAATCTATATAATATATATAATGTAAACCTGATATACTGTAATGTCCTGTATCTGATACATCTATAACTACATAATAATCTATAATATAATATATAATGTAACCTGATATATGTGTAATGTCCTGTATCTGATACATCTATAAACTACATAATAATCTATAATATATAATATATAATGTAACCTGATATATGTGTAATGTCCTGTATCTGATACATCTATAACTACATAATAATCTATAATATATAATATATAATGTAACCTGATATATGTGTAATGTCCTGTATCTGATACATCTATAACTACATAATAATCTATAATATATAATATATAATGTAACCTGATATATGTGTAATGTCCTGTATCTGATACATCTATAAACTACATATAATAATATCTATAATATATAATATATAATGTAACCTGATATATGTGTAATGTCCTGTATCTGATACATCTATAAACTACATAATAATCTATAATATATAATATATAATGTAACCTGATATATGTGTAATGTCCTGTATCTGATACATCTATAACTACATAATAATCTATAATATAATATATAATGTAACCTGATATATGTGTAATGTCCTGTATCTGATACATCTATAAACTACATAATAATCTATAATATATAATATATAATGTAACCTGATATATGTGTAATGTCCTGTATCTGATACATCTATAACTACATAATAATCTATAATATATAATATATAATGTAACCTGATATATGTGTAATGTCCTGTATCTGATACATCTATAAACTACATAATAATCTATAATATATAATATATAATGTAACCTGATATATGTGTAATGTCCTGTATCTGATACATCTATAACTACATAATAATCTATAATATATAATATATAATGTAACCTGATATATGTGTAATGTCCTGTATCTGATACATCTATAAACTACATAATAATCTATAATATATAAATATATAATGTAACCTGATATACTGTGTAATGTCCTGTATCTGATACATCTATAACTACATAATAATCTATAAATATATAATATATAATGTAACCTGATATATGTGTAATGTCCTGTATCTGATACATCTATAACTACATAATAATCTATAATATATAATATATAATGTAACCTGATATATGTGTAATGTCCTGTATCTGATACATCTATAAACTACATAAT
Organism: Rhinella marina; assembly: GCA_900303285.1. NCBI lineage: Eukaryota > Metazoa > Chordata > Amphibia > Anura > Bufonidae > Rhinella > Rhinella marina. Next base: position 16,546 of record ONZH01025410.1, on the reverse strand, counting down.
AATCTATAATATATAATATATAATGTAACCTGATATACGTGTAATGTCCTGTATCTGATACATCTATAACTACATAATAATCTATAATATATAATATATAATGTAACCTGATATATGTGTAATGTCCTGTATCTGATACATCTATAACTACATAATAATATATAATATATAATATATATAAATCTGTACCTGATGATATGTGTAATGTCCTGTATCTGATACATCTATAACTACATAATAATCTATAATATATAATATATAATGTAACCTGATATATGTGTAATGTCCTGTATCTGATACATCTATAACTACATAATAATCTATAATATATAATGTAACCTGATATATGTGTAATGTCCTGTATCTGATACATCTATAACTACATAATAATCTATAATATATAATATATAATGTAACCTGATATACGTGTAATGTCCTGTATCTGATACATCTATAACTACATAATAATCTATAATATATAATATATAATGTAACCTGATATACGTGTAATGTCCTGTATCTGATACATCTATAACTACATAATAATCTATAATATATAATATATAATGTAACCTGATATATGTGTAATGTCCTGTATCTGATACATCTATAAACTACATAATAATATCATAAATAATGTAACATCTGATACATAATACATATATCTATATATATATAATGATATATATATAATGTAATGTCCTGTATCTGATATATGTGTAATTCCTTATCTGATACATCTATAACTACATAATAATCTATATATGTCCTGTATCTATACATAATGTAACTGATATACTGTAAAATCTACTAATTAAACTATAATATATATATAAATGATACATCTTAACTAATAATTATAAATGTAACTGATATATGTATGTCCTGTATCTGATACATCTATAAACTAATAATATATATAATATATTTATATTAAATGTACCTGTATCTGATACTATAAATCTGATATAAACATATAATATATAATTATATGTAACCTGATATAATGTCCTTGATATCATATCTGATATGTGTAATGCTGTATCTGTATAACTACATAATAATCTATATAATGTAACCTATATATGTAACTGTATCTGATATTATTATAATGTCCTGTATCTATTTATAATTATATAACTACTGATATATGTGTATGTCCGTATCTGATAATCTATAATATATAATATATAAATGATATATGACTGATATATCGATATAATGCAGCTCCATTTTTTCAATCCTGAGTGGGGAGGGGGTGTGGATGTTAATCCTTCTTTTGATGGTCTGGAATCCTGTAATTTATGAGGACACGCCTTATACATTGCTTTGCACGGGTATATTTAATCTATTTCATTTAATGTTTTTGTATTGTTGCCAGAAGAAATCAACTCCCTCCGCCCTGCATAATTTTTTACCTTCATAAGGGGGCGTGGCCTGATCGGATATCTGAGTGGCATGAATACAGGTCGATGACATGTAATTATGGGGACCGCAATGGGTAGCAGTGGAAAAAACATCTAAATAACGTAGTCAAAATTAGTCAATTTCATCTACGATTTTGTGTCGTTGCAGAGAGAAATTCACCCTCCCACCTGCCTGATTTTTTCCAATCCCCGTTGCCTGCGGAGTGGGAGGGCGTGCCTGGCAGAGTTGGGGTGTGGATATCAAGATGCTTCGAACGGTTGTAGTCTGAAATTATCTTTCATCTAAAATTTTTTTTTCCCTCATTCTTTCAATCCCTGTGGCTCGGAGTGGGGGGGGTGGCCTTACAGAGTCGGGGCGTGGCTTAGCAAAGCACTTCGCTAGGTGCATTTAATCTATCATTTAATGTTTCTGTGTGTCGTTGCAGAATGGCTGCGGAGTGAGAGGGGGCGTGGTCTGACAGAGACGGGGCGTGGCTTAAGCAAAGGCTTCGAACAGTTGTGTTATATTAGTCTATTTACTAAAATGTTTGTGTGTCCTGCAGAGATAAATTCACCCTCCCACCCCGCAGCAAACAGAAGTTTATTTTTACCTTCATTTTTAAATTCCCATTGCTGGGAAGGGGCGTGGCCTGACAGAGTCGGGGGCGTGGATAACGCTTCGCGATGGGTGTATTTATCTATTTTATTAATGTTTGTGTGTTTGTTGCAGAAGAAAGTCAACCTCCCACCCACTGCAGCTGACAGAAGTGATTTTTTACTTTATTTTCAATCTCTGTGGCTGCGGAGTAAGGGGTGTGGCTGAGAGTTGGGGGGTGGCAGTGAGACCTGGGGTGGGGTTTCAAGTACTTCTTTTTAGGTGGCCTAATTAAAGGTCAATACCATGCTTATTTATGAGCCACGCATAGGCAGCAGTGGAGGAAAACACTTATTACTACTGACTGTAGTAATAGAAAAACATAAGTTATATTTATGGTAACCAACCTTTAACAGTGATTGAGATCCTCAGCTGCTGATAATTTACCTTGGTTGTTATGGAAACCTGCCCTCCCTGTGTTCGCCTTTGCAGAGAAATGGCAGGGAGTTTAAACCAAAGTTCCCAGTTTAATGTTGCTAATGGAGATCATATTTTGGGAATACAGGAACGGTGTCCTAGAGAGATAGACCTGTCTAAACCTTCCGGAACCTGATTACCTGTGTGCGAATTTGGTAAAATCGTCCAGTAGTTGGTCGCGCATAGAGAACAGACAGACAGACAGGACAGACAGAAATTCATTTTATATTATTAAGAGATATAATGTAACCTGATATATGTGTAATGTCCTGTATCTGATACATCTATAAACTACATGATGGAAAATAAATTCAAGTGAATGGTGCTGAGAAGGTAGTTACCTTCTCAAACAACTGACCAGGGGGGATTGGGCGGCGGGCGGCATGGAGTTTGGGGGGTGGTCCGGGGTGTCGGACCCCCAGTGATCAGCAGTAAAATCCTGGAAAACCCCTTTAAGCAGTAATGTCCCAGGTGTGCAGAGGGTTAATAATATCACAGCTGTCTAGCAGTGGCTTAAAGGTGTATTCCCATCTCACACATGTAGTTTGTATAGTTAGATATAGCCATACCAATATTATTACTAATAGAATGTATTTATATAAAATGTACCGTTTAGAAGATTTTCCTATTTGTATTTCCATTGTCCCACACACATCAGTCAGGCCGTTGCCCCTGGTTACGACCACTGCGGCCATGTTGTAGTGGTGGCCGGCTTGCTCCTTTTTAAACCCGCTCTGAGGTAACTGCTGTATTGTGAACGCACATTACATGAGCATGCGGAGACACGTCTTAGGGTTGTAGCAGAGAAACGGATCCTGTTCCCAGATCAGTTCATCTCTATGGAGCAGGATCCGTTTATAAAGTCTGCATTTTGGACGGATCCTGACCATTGCGTTGTGGACTGGTAACGTCCAAAACACAGATGTGAAAGTACCGTAAGATGTGTCTCCACATGTTCATATAATGTGTGTTCACATACAGCAGTTACCTCAGAGCGGGTTTGAACAAGAGCAAGCCGGCCACCACTACTACATGGCCGCGGTGGTCGTAACCAGGGGCAACGGCCTGACTGATGTGTGTGGGACAATGGATATACAAATAGGGAAATCTTCTAAACGGTACATTTTATATAAATACATTCTATTAGTAATAATATTTGTATGGCTATATCTAACTATACAGACTACATGTGTGAGATGGGAATACCCCTTTAATTCTAATACAGAGATATCTGATCTCCATGGTGGGTATTTCTTCTGTGCAGCAGGTTGAACACATCCTTGGTCAGTGTATTCTTGGGGCTCTCAAAAGTAATTGTTTTGTGGGTCTTTGAACTAGGACCCTCCCAGTACTCCCCAGATAGGGACCACACCTCGTGGAATTGGTGGTTTCTGAAAGCCCCAACAGCAGACAACTTTCTATTTCATCTTCTTCCCAGAAAGTCACCTAAAAACTTTTAGTTGTTGGTGAGAAATTCCCATAAATCAGACTCTGAAATGTCAGATAAATAAATCTGACTACTGACACCGTCACTCCTTCATTCTGGGAATTGTGGCGGACACCACTGGTTAGAAGCTACAGCTGCTCAGGAAAAGTCTGCCCCCATGCCGGCTGCCTGCATTTGTCCATTAATGAATGCTGATGTACTGATCTGCCCAATCATAGAGAGAACCGTGCATCCATACAGCAGGAAAAGTCTGCCCCCATGCCAGCTGCCTGCACTCTTCCCTTAATGAACGCTGATGTATTAATCTGCCCAATCATAGAGAACCGTGCATCCATACAGCAGGAAAAGTCTGCCCCCATGCCAGCTGCCTGCACTCTTCCCTTAATGAACGCTGATGTATTAATCTGCCCAATCATAGAGAGAACCGTGCATCCATACAGCAGGAAAAGTCTGCCCCCATGCCGGCTGCCTGCACACTTCCCTTAATGAACGCTGATGTATTAATCTGCCCAATCATAGAGAGAACTGTGCATCCATATAATTATCGCTGCTCAGTCCTATCACCTCCCTGCACTCATCTATATGTTCTATGCAGCAAGGACACAAGAATTTGAACCATCGTCCAGCCTGGAGAGGTAAGTAACCCCTGGACCCAAGGTATATGATATTAACCCTTCCACCACGGATCCTTACATTAACACCTTCACTGCTCTAGGCCACCAGCACCTGGATCTGAATACTTTTGTAATTGCAGTACAATTTATCTGTATAGCGCCACCTTTGTTTTATTTCTTTGTCCTGCTCCTGCTGTTTCATCCTTCATCTGCCTCCTGTGATAGGGAGAGCTGAGACACGCCTCCTGAGCTGTGATAGGGAGAGCTGAGACACGCCTCCTGAGCTGTGATAGGGAGAGCTGAGACACGCCTCCTGAGCTGTGATAGGGAGAGCTGAGACACGCCTCCTGAGCTGTGATAGGGAGAGCTGAGACACGCCTCCTGAGCTGTGATAGGGAGAGCTGAGACACGCCTCCTGAGCTGTGATAGGGAGAGCTGAGACACGCCTCCTGAGCTGTGATAGGGAGAGCTGAGACACGCCTTCTGAGCTGCAGCAGAAAAGACACTCCCCTCGAGCGGTCAGCTTGATATAAATCTAGCAGAGCAATGAATGGGGAGATCTCTGGATCCATGTGAAGTACAGGGTTGGTTCTAGCTTTTTGGAAAGATGGTGTCATGTGCTGTTTGATTTTCATTTTTTACATTATTCATGGGAGAACCCCTTTAATACTTATTAGATGCAGTTCTGTATCGTCCCTCTTAGAGAGAACAGCGCTCAGGTTCCTCGCTGCTCATCGGCAGGATGAAGAAGAATATTGGTACTGGCAGAGTATAAATCCACATCATGTCAGAAAACAAACAAAAAGCGGAATACCCCCATCACTATCACAGGACTCACTGTGTGCGGGAATGGGACGGCTCTCGGCAGTATCCGCCGGGTGAAGCTCCTCCTTATCGTTCTGCAGTGAGAAGACGGATGTGAGGATCGGCTCAGCTGTGTACAGAGGAGACAAAGCGTTACATTCGTCTCGCGCAGGATCGGTAGATGGTTTATATAACAGCTCTTTAACCAACTAACGGTTTTGCCCGAGTCTAGCTTGGGCTGTGGGAAAAGCACATAACTGTTCTGCCCGAGCTGGGCTCGGGTACAGAGTGGAGGGCTGCTTTAGATGCTGCTATATCCTGAATGGTAGTGGCTAGAAACATGCGATTGGTCTTGTTTGAAATCTGACATTCCAGGCTTTTAAGACTAAAATGACTGCATTAGTCCAAGCAACAGAGAAGAAATCACTTTTAGAAATCAAGTTGGGAATAATCGCAGGTAAAACCTGTTTTTACTTTCACTTTCAGCTATATTCACTGCATCCTGATTGCTATCAGTGATATCTTCCTCTGTACTGAAGATATTGCTGTCATTCTGGTATTGTCTGGAATGTCAGCTTTCAAACAATACAAAGCCCATATCTCTAGCTGGTACCAAACCAGAGATATAAGTAGAGAAAGCAGCCTCCCACAAAATAATGTAAATTTTTTTTTAAATATTTCCCCCTAAAAATAAAATAATAAGTTATTTAATATATAATATGGTTCCTAAAAAACCTACAACTAATCCTGCAAAATAAAAAAACATTTAGTTTAATTTAAAAAATTAAAAAGTTATTACACAAAGGGGGAAAATATTATCGGTCCTTAAGGCTAAAATGAATAATGTCACTAAGGGGTTACAATGCAATAGTGTCCCGAGTTGTGCGGCAACAAGATTTACTGCAGACACACATTAAAAATCTACAATAAAAAAGTGACATTTTTGGAAGGGTTTTCCCAATTTTTACATGACTATTATGAGGTTAATCTGGCATTAAAGGGGTTGCACAAGTTATTTTTATTTTGTATGTTTCTAACTAGGCAAATGAAATGTTTTTTTTAATGCACTTTATCTGCAGTTGCTCCTTTCTCAGATTTCACTGAGGGTCACATGACCTGTGATGTCAGCTTCTCTCCCTGCTCTGCTGATGTTTCGTGCACAAGCCTCAGAGATCAGATAACAGTCTGTACACCAGACATCACTGTGCTGGCCACGCCCCCTGCACTGCCGGCTGCTGCTATCTGCTCTCTCCCTGGATTCTTTCAGATAAAACATTAACCCCTTCAGCCAGCACAGACTCAGGGCTGAAGGCTTTACTGAGTAGCTGCAGACAGTGAAGAGACAAATGCTGGGCACAGGAGCTGACAGAGAAGATCTGTAGAGTATTGCACAAGAACAGGTAAGGGGAAGATCTTGTGTGCATCAGCAGTGTCATTGTACATACAGCTGGGACTTGTAGTCCTACACATACCATATGCTGCTGAGTATCCCAGCAGGCAGACATGTCACTCAGGGCAGCACTTGTATTCACTCTCTTTGCAGAGCAGGGGGATGGGCAGAGATTGTTGTTATTGCAGGTAAACAAAGGCCAGAAGAGAACCAGGGAATTGAGCAAATATAGATTTTTTTTGCCTAAAACTTGCCTAACTTAGTTATATATTGCTGCCCATCAGATTTACAGTGCTATATGTATTTTTTTCATAACTGGGACAACCCCTTTAAATGTAACGCATCACCTACATTTTTTTACTACTTATAATCAGATACGGACGCGCGTTCCGTTGTTCTATATTCTGATCATAGATTTTTTTCCATTCTATTTCTGTATGTGATTAGGGGGCGCCCATCTTGCATGAATTGCTGTTAAAGGGGTTGTGCCACTGATATAAATGAATCCTACCCAACAGATATCACTGTTATATCACTTTCTCCAAATACCACCATTTATAAAAATGATCTTATTCTACAGTTAATAGACCACCACTGCGTCCTGTATCGGAGCCTACACAGACCAGCAGCGTGATATATGACAGTACATCCTGCTGCTGGGGAGCGCTGTCGGCTGAGCTGCATGATGAAGTGGAGAGCGGACATCTCCCTGCTTCACAATTACAATCAACTGTCTCTGTGTTCTATGGACATTAGAGAGCTGAAAGCGGGACATAACTTAGCCGTTCCGGCAACCAAAATCTGGGACGGTTACGCCAGATACGGGATGGTTGGGCAGTATGTCACTGGCATATATTAATGTCTTCTTCAAAGCTTCTTTATTTTCTCATATAACACAAAATACAGTCAGGATGTGTTTCGGCCCATCCAAGTCTTTATCAACCGTTTGCCTGAAACGCGTTCTGACTGTATTTCGTGTTATATGAGAAAATAAAGAAGCACTGAAGGAGACTTTTGTGTCGCCATTTTTTCCTTGTGCTGATTACTGAAGTTTTCCACACACCTCAGAAGGATCGAGTACTGAGCTGTTTGGACCGCCCTAGAGCCAGGGAGAAGGAGACGCCCATTGAGAAACAGGACTGCCTCCTCCTCCCTGTACCGATGGCATGAATTTACATACCAGGCGGGTAAACAATACAGGGGGCACAGCGGGCGAACGAAGCGTTTCTACAGAAAATAGTAAGTATGCCCCCCAGAATCCGCTAGTTGTAATGTCCGGACCTGTGAAAGGTCCTCTTTATAGGGAACCTGTCATCAACTTCATGCTGACCGCACTGAGGGCAGCATTAATTAGCGACAGAAATGCTGAGAACCAGCATCATAATCATTGCAGCTCAGACCTTGAAAAGAGTCAAATCTACCTGAGAAGAGTCATGGTTATTCCTAATCTCCTGCCCATCTGCTGATGGTTGGCAGTTCTCTCCTAGACAGAAAGGGAGAAAACTAGGTAGAAGACTGTCAGTCATCAGCAGGTGGGCGGGGGGAGCAGGAATTCATGAATAACCAGGACTCTTCTCAGGGGGCCAGGACTCTTTTCCAGGCCCAGTCTGCAATGATTGTGATGTTGGTTCTCGGCAACCACTTACTTTTAACTTTTAAATGACAGAGCGCTGAAATCAACTCACCTGTCTGTACTTTATAATGCTGTTAGTACGGGCAGCATGAAGGTGATGACAGGTTCCCTTTAAGCAGGTTTTTCTCTGTTTGCAGGGATTGCAGCCTGCTCGGCGTCGGGAATAACTGGGGTCTGTTTGAGGAGAGTCACTGTTTGCTTCCTATGGATTAAAGCCTGTATTAGACAGGCAGATGAGCAAGCGATTGTCGGGAGGGAAGCGTTCCCCACAGTGATCGCCTGCTCGCTAGTGGAGGAGACCGCCGCGATTACCTGCAGCGATCCCCTCCAGCAGCATGGGGACAAATGATGCACTAGTGCCATCGCTTTCCTCCCATGCTGCGGAGGGGATCGCTGCAGGTAATCGCGGCGGTCTCCTCCACTAGCGAGCAGGCGATCACTGTGGGGAACGCTTCCCTCCCGACAATCGCTTGCTCATCTGCCTGTCTAATACAGGCTTTAATCCAGTAGTTTTACTGGCGCCGGCTGCAAGTGCTGATTTTTTTAAGCACGCTTAAAGGGATTGTCTCATGGTGGACAATGGGGGCATATTGCTAGGATATGCCCCCATTGTATTATAGCAGTGAGACCCGCACCTATATACAAAGAACGGAGCCCCGAAAGTGAAGGAGGGTGCACTGCGGATGTGCAGCCGTCCTCCATTCATTTCTATGGGGAGTCAGCTTGGTGGTGGCCAGACCGGAGTCCTCCAGCCATCACCTTGCGGGGCTCCGTTCTGGATATAGGTGCTGGGACCCACACCTGTAAGACAATGGGTGCATATCCTAGTGATATGCCCCTATGGTCTATGATGAGAATACCGCTTAAATATCATAATTGCCCAAAGAACGAGTGTTTCCTTGTTCATCGGGCAATCGGCGGCGGTATTAAACTGCAAGATGATCGCTAACAAGTATTCATATGAACACTCCTTAGCCATCATCTGCCGAAAAAAAAGTCAGGTGCAATACAGCCTTTACTGTTTACCGTGAGGATGACTACTGTATGCGGCCTATACAGAAGCGGGCGGACAAGTCATTTTCCCTCCGCATCCCAAATGTACAACGGCCATCGCTAACACAATACTACAAAACCAACCAATCCGCAGGTACGTTTAGACCAATTACGTTTAGGTTTGAAATTTTGTACTCTCCAAGTAGATGTCCTCCACATGTTAGTCAATGGGTAAAAATGGTATAAGAAGGACGGCTGAGGAGAGATTAAGGGTGAATGAACTGAGGGAACGACGTTCTGGGTCTTAGTAGGTTCATCCTAAGGGCTGAGAATCTGAATAAGTAAAGAAGGGAGGATCGCTGCCATCTTCATTATACTTATAACACCCCAGAACCAAGAGGACCGTACAACAATGGCGGTCAGCCCCAGCATCTCAACTCAACTAAACATCTAAGTGGTCACCAACTTCAACAAAGAGCTGCTGACCACCTTCAGCCACGGCCTGGTCATGGACAGACACATACGTGCATCTTCTCCGTGAAAAAGATTAAGACCCTAAAGACTTCCCGCCAGCTGGGCCTCTGCCAGAAAAATCAGAACTGTCTGAACGTATGCATGGCGTCTCCTCCAGCCAACCCTAAGCAGATGATGGAAATGGGCACACGGTATATAGGACGAAGGTGGGAAGATTAGACAAGACTTGGGAGCCGCCATCCTGACTTACCGCTGCTGTGCGCGGGGCTCTGCTGCGTCTGGTCGTCCTGCTTGATCCTCAGCAGTAAGTCGGGGCTGCGGGCTGTGAAGGAACGACACATCAGCTGCTCATTACGGACAAACACATGATCTTCCTACACTTGGCTGATCATGGGTTACATGATGACTATGGGCCACCAGTTGGTTCCTCCGCACTACACTCCTAGGCCTCGGTGGCATGCTGCTCACCCCTTATCCCGAAACTGACCCACTCCATCATCATCCTACCAGGGTGAGTGGTGGACTTGGCTCCCTTCTTCTGGCAGGAGTCCAGGTGGGCGCCCCGCTCTTGTTTCAGCCCCATGACTCGGCTCGGATCTCTGGGAGAGGAGGCTGGAGGAGACACAAGAACGCAAAGGTTTCAGGTACTTCTCACTCTTGGCATCTCTGCGGGCACTACTGAGACCTTCTGACGATTACGTCCTTTGTGCACGTGGGTGTAACTGTACGTCCAAGTTGTGTGGGTGTGAGGAACGTATGGAGCGGACTCACACTGGGCACCTCTCTACATACACAGCACAGTGTGCATGCAGCAGTTTAAGACACCCCCAGCCGCCGGAAGGGATCGGAGATAGCATCTGAGGGGTTAAACGGCTGGGATCAGAGTTATGGCCAATAGCTACTACGGTGGCATGTGTCCTCCTATTGGCATCCATGCAGCACAACTGTGGGATCAGCTGCTGCTATGGCAGTGGGGGGCTGCTTAACCTCATGCTGGGGGTAACAGAATGGCGTCAAATTCTTTAATCCCAGAAGTACAGGAGCATTGCTGCGAGAAGTATAAGCACGAAAACTATCACAGGTTCAAGTCCCCTAAAGGGACTTAAAAAAAAGAAAAAAGTCAAAATAATTTGAATTAAAAAAAAAAGTCAAAAACATTTTCTCACATATGAAAAAAAAAAATAAAAACAAAATTGTCATGGCTGTATCCAAAAAAAAAACTATTTTATTTATCATACACATTGAATGCCAGAACTGTCATTATTAGGTCACCTGGTCTCCCCCAAAATATAGAATTAAAAAAGACGATCAAAAAGCGGCATGTTCTTTAAAACGATATTAATACAAAAATATGGCAGTCGGAATACGGCGACACAAAGCAGTTTATTAAATAAAAGGTTTTTCATTCTTTAAAAGTAGTAAAACATAATAAAAACTTTATAATTTTGGTATCACCGTAACCGCATATATTATATATATATTTTACCGCCTACTGAATGTCAGAAAAATTAAACCCAACCATGCTGGAATGTTTTTTTATGTGTTTTTTCCAGTTTCCCAATACATTATATGTAAGATTAAATGGTGCCATCAAAACGTCCAACTGGTCCCACAAAAAACACTATGCAAATAGAAAAATGTTATGGGCCTTGGACGGGGAGGAGGAAATAAAACCAAAATGTAATTTCCAAAACATGCTGCGTTCTGAAGGGGTTAAGGGGGCTGTCCAGGGTTATACCATTGACGGCCATCAATATCTGATCTGACGAGGGTCCGACACCCGCTGATCTGAGGTATAGCTCCGCACCTACTCCGCTCCTGTCCATTGTGTGCAGCTCCCACTGAAGTGAATGGATGGAGCGGTGTAGTTCAGATGACCACTGGGGGCGCCGGGTGTCCACCCCCGCCATACAGATACTGATAGCCGATCCTGGTAGGCAGTGGTGGCCCTAAACCAGTCCGTGTTGGTGCTCGGTGCTGCAGATCTGTGAGCGCTGCTGACCCCCGTCATCAAAAAAACAAATGTAAAAAATGTAAAAGGATAAATATTGCACACGCAACCCGTGGCCAGATGTGGCGCTATTACTGAAAACGCATGTGTTTTTCTAGTCTTGGACAAGACCTTCAGGCTTCGCTCCTCACCTGCACTGCTGTTGGCTCGCTCCTTCTCACAGACGTCCATGTACAGGTCCTTCACCTTCTTAATGCAGAACAAGACATCACGGTTCAGGATCTGAAAGCCTAAGACAGCGGTAGAGATGGGTCAGCAGGCGACGTCCCATGTCCCCGCTAAAGTCCCGGGCCCCTAAAATAAGCATCTAACATCTAACTGATCTACAAAACACCGATCTTATCAAAACTCTAAAAACATCTACAAAATGTCTAAAACTAAAAAGAAGCCCCCAGCGCTCCGCGGCACTCGCAGCTGCAGCCAATTACTTCAAGACTGGGAGGAGCGGCGGAGATCCTGCGTTGTATTACTACTGGGTGAAAGACATTTCTTTTTTATATTCTTTACTAGCTGAAGGACCCGGCTTCGCCCGGGGTATATTTAATTTATTTCATTTACTGTTTGTGTGTGTGTGTCGTTTAAAATATATCCACAGTGACCTCTACAGCAGGCCGCCCCTTTAACAGTGACCTCTACAGCGGCCCGCCCCTTTAACAGTGACCTCTACAGTGGCCCGCCCCTTTAACAGTAACCTCTACAGCAGCCCACTTTAACTGTGACCTCCACAGCAGCTAGAGCGGCCACTGTCTTCACCCCAGAAAGCCAGACCTCACCGGCCATTCCCCCCAAACGTGAAACAGTGCCCCCAGTTCCCATGAAAAACACACCACTAAACATGAGGCCACGCCCCCCTGGGCTCCATGAAGACACGGAGGAGAAGCTGTCTGAGTGTGAGCTACTGAAAGGGGTGGACATCCCTGTGTCTGTCCAGGCACTGCGTCGGACGGCAAACAGGTAGCCAGAAAACTGGACTGTCCAGCCTAAAGCCGGACATCTGGCCACCCTAACATCAGCCTGCCCCTAGGGTGGCCAGAGGTCTTGTTTTAGGCTGGACGGTCTGGCTTTCAGACTCCCTGTCCTCTGTCATGCGCAGGGCCTGGATGGACACAGCAGCAGCACTCTCAGCAGCAGCACTGTGCAGTCTGAGCAATGAGCTGCAGGGAGAAAGTCACCCTCCCCCACCCCTGCAGCTGACAGAAGGTGATTTTTACCTTCTTTTGACGGTGGCCTGAATTACAGGTCGATGCCATAGTAATTTAGGAGGAAGGTGGGGTAGCAGTGGAAGAAAACATCTTTTATTACTACTGAACAGTAAATATGTAAAATTTACATTATATGAGGTAATGATTGATGATGATGAGTTAGTCTAAAACATAAGTTATAGTTATGGTAACCGGAATACCCCTTTACCATTGTCATCCACAGTGCTCTGCCTCTTTAATGCAGACCTACAGCAGTGAACTGGCTAGGTTGTCATAGAAACCTGATGTGTGCCTGTGAGCTTCTATTGGCTGATAAGGGTCATGTGACCAGGCTACTATTGGCTAATGCAATTTTTTGGGAATATCTCAGGAACGGTACGTACTGGAGAGCTGAAAACTGTTCTAAACCTTCCCGGACACCTGATGTACATGTGTGCCAAATTTTGTGATTGTAGCTGCAGCAGTGCGGATTCCTTTAGCGGACATACACACACAGCTTTATATATTAGATAACATTTTGTAGCTTTTTTATGCAGTTGGATGATTCTTTTAGGAGCATCTGTCAGCAGGAGCAACTCTATTAACCCCTTCCTAACTGCCCATTGTGTATATACGTCCTGTCTGCACATGCCCCGTGCAGATAACACATATATACATGTGCAGGCAGCTCCGGGTTTAAAGCTCCTGCAATCTAGCGGGAGAAGGTCGGGTCCCGGCTGTCAGACAGAGCGGGGACCCTGAGGAGAAGACAGGAGCGGTTTATTACCGTGCCGGCAGGAGGACAGCGCTGCAGGAGCGCATGGTGGAGGGAGTAGGAAGTGGTCAGTGTCCTCCAGAGGGCTTTAAATGACCTGCTGGGGACATACATACGATGTGCCAAAAATAAATTAAAATGTAAGTAAAAAAAATACAAATAAAAAAAATGTTAAATTTTTTTTAAAAAAAAATGCAGAAACTGTCACCATAATTGCCCCTTTCTCTCAAACCTATACATGTTATATATGAAAACGATGGTCACAAAATACGTAACACGTTACAATAATTGAACCTTTGTGTCATTTTTAATATTTAAGAAATAAAAAGCTGCAAAATAAAAAAAAAAATACTTTTTTAATAATAATTTGTGGTTTTCCTCCAAAATTAAACCTAAAAAAAAAAAAAAAAATCTAATAGAAAGTCCTAAGTGTTGAGTACAAAAAAAAAAAAAAAAAATAAAAATTTGCAAAAATTATTTTAGTAGTCAAACAAATAAAAAAGGTACGGCCACTAAAGCACCACATGCACAAAATCATTAAAGGGTTAAACAAAGCATAATGCCTGGTAGGGTTGCTCCTGCTCAGTAAAGTAATACCTGATTTATATTCCTCCACTGTGCTGCACCTGAGATAAAGACGTTTCACCGATATGTAAATTAGGACTTCGGAGCACCAGAGCTCCTCCCCCATCCCCTCGACTGACAGGGACAGGAATCTCATCATTATTACAATGGGTTTCTTAGAGATTGTTTTTTTTTAGGTTTAATTTGGAGGAAAACCACTAATTCTCATTAAAAAAAAAAAAGTAAATTTTTTTTAATTATAATTTTTATTTCTTAAATATTAAAACTGATACAAAAAATTAATTATTGAAATGGGTTCCCTAATTTGTGACAATCTTTTTGATATATGGGTTTGATTGACGGGGGTGACTATGGTGATGACGGGTTTCCTTTGGCGGCTACATTTTTTTTTTTTTTTTACTTATATAGTAATTTATTTTTGGCACATAATATGTCCCCCAGGAGTTCATTAAAAGACCTCTGGAGGACACTGACTTTTTTTTTTTTCACTGTTTCCGCTGTACCCAGGTCGTCCACAGGAGCCCCAGTTACAGGGAAAACAGCCCCCTGTGGGGGCATTACACACAGGCAGAGCTGATCAGGGACTCCTCATGAACCTGGTCATGTGACCGGCGGGACTAAACAGAGGAATCGGCTCTCCTCCCTGCGCTCATGTACTGCTGTCCGGCGCTGGGATTAAAGCGCTGCCTGCGCATTTATATACGTGCTATTTGCGCAGGGCATGTGCAGACAGGACGTATATAGCCAGTGGGCAGTCGAGAAGGGGTTAACTTCCTCAACTTTCTTTGATTAAATTCCTCACCACTTTCATGGTCTCTGCTTGCTGTCACTGAATGAGAACACTGCTGATGACACATGCAGAGTTCTAATGCTTCTCAAAGCTGAGGGTTTGTTACAGTTGTATCCAGGCTAGAAAATCCTACATCCGCTAAACAGCCCGGACCTCAGACTGACACACTGTAACAGACTACCAGGACAGGAGAGATCTGTGCGGCTGACCGTCGGGGGTGCCGGGAGTCGGACCTCCACCCATCAGATACTGACGATCTGTCCTGAGGACGGGCCAGGAGAAGTGTTACATGGTGCTCTCCGGGGGTCTCACCCATGGCCTCCAGCGCAGAGTGGATCTCCAGCATCACCTTCTTATACAGGTCCTTCTGCCAATCCTCCAGCCCCACCCACTCCTCGGCGGGAGAAGCAGGCCGCCACGTCGTGGAACGTCACAGACATCTGCTGAGAGGATCTGAGAGCGGGAAGAATACAGTCACAGAAATACCACCAATCTGAGGTCTGAGGGTCTTATTAACACATTTCGGTCTTTATCTGAAGGGATTGTGTCATCTGAGAAAAAGGGTCTTGATCGAGGTCATTGGGAATCAATCTGAGGTCTGATTGGGGTCTTATTAAGGTCTGATTGATGTGGGTCTGATCTGAGGGTCTGTCTGATTGGGGGTCTTATTAACATTGATCTGGGTCTGATCTGAGGTCTGATTGGGGTCTTATTATTGATCTGAGGTCTGATCTGGGTCTGATCTGCGGTCTGATTGGGGGTCTTATTATCTGAGGTCTGATTGTCTTATTAACATTGTGGGTCTGATTGATCTGATTGTGGGGTCTGATTGGGGGTCTTATTAACATTGTGGGTCTGATCTGAGGTCTGATTGGGGGTCTTATTAACAACATTTGATGTGGGTCTGATCTGTCGGGAGGTCTGATTGGGGGTCTATTATTAACATTGTGGGTCTGAGGTCTGATTGGGGGTCTTATTAACGGTCTGATCTGTCTGGGGGGTCTTATTAACATTGTGGGTCTGATCTGATCTGGGTCTGATTGGGGGTCTTATTAACATTGTGGGTTCTGATCTGAGGTCTGATTTGGGGATGGGGGTCTTATTAACATTTGTGGGTCTGATCTGAGTCTGATTGGGGTCTTATTAACATTGTGGGTCTGATCTGAGGTCTGATTGGGGGGGTCTTATTAACTTGTGGGTCTGATCTGAGGTCTGATTGGGGTCTTATATAACATTGTGGGTCTTGATCTGAGGTCTGATTGGGGGTCTTATTAACATTGTGGGTCTGATCTGGTCTGATTTGGGGTCTATTAACATTGATCTGGGTCTGATCTCTGAGGTCTGATTGGGGGTCTTATTAACATTGTGGGT